>JAQJVL010000002.1:12358789-12391594 GCA_035578905.1 Stictocephala bisonia
TTCAAGAGTTTTATATTGTACATATTAGGGACCAAATTCTTAAAATAGAAACCCATGTTTTGATGTTTTTTTCGTATCGAAACGCCTTTTTTAATATATTATCTTAAATACATAAAAAATACAATTTTTATAAACATTTAACTTAAAACTGTCTAATTTATTTAGTTCATAATTTTTAGTAATAATTTGATACTAAATATATTGAATTGATAGGCTAAATAAATTGAACTTATATTTAGCCTACTATTTATCTAGTAATTTGATATTTTATACTTATACTGGAAATTGATAAAAATTTAAACTAATGAATGGATAGAATAAAAATCATGTTTCTTTACATTCAGGTGAAGTTGGGACTAGCAAGCCCTTTTCCCCACTTTAAAATGAGGACATTTTAGTGCTAAAAAATTAGGTTTTAGAAAATACATAACTCTAGCAACATATTTTGAAAAGATGTGTCTAAACAGTAAAAACTCGTTTGAACACTACGCAAGCTAACCTCAACGTAATGTTCGACAACTATTCGCAGAGTTAAAATTGGTTTAGTAGTCATAATCAATTATAAACAAATTTTTAATTAAGGGGTGGGGCTTGCTGTTGTACTCCCCTTATCACTGACAGAACCTGACGTGAGAGATCTGACGATGACAATAGCTCTGCGTTACTCCTAGCTTATTGATAGACCGTACTTTACTATTGTTACTTATAAAAGCTTTGAGTTTATAGAATGTGTTTATGGAGAGTTTATAGAATTTTAATGTGTTACTTATAAAACAAAACCACTTCAAAGATAAAGATTATCTCAGTGCTTTAATTCTATATATATCTTTAAGATATAATAAACTCAAATCAAAAATAAATATACACACTGAAAAGCCTTGCTTTTCAATTTTGTTAAAAAAATGGTAAATTCACATTTGAGCATCAGCCTTTGTATAACTAATCCTTATCAATGTAAAAAGTAAATGTTTTGTTGTCATTTTTCACATCAAAATGAATATTTTACATCTCATTCTATGATTAAACATTTTGACATTAGTCTAAATAATCAGGGGACATTCTTTCTTCCCATTAGTCGCTACGCTCGGGAGGGAAGCTCGACGTACGGCCTCATCAGAGGCCTTTGTTTTGTATCAACAGGATTTTTTTATGAGGAGAAGAGCCCGTAAATATAGTCTTTCCCTAAATCTGATGGCATAACAGGAATCAAGAGAAGATTTCCTCTACCTGGATGTTTTAGTCTGGGTACTAACTAATGTACTAGGTAGGGTATTAAAATTAACGATTTTTGGGTTTTGGACATGTTTTTTTATATTTGTTGTCTCTTATAAAATACAGTAGTATATCGAGATTTATAATTTTTTTGTTTGCCGACTCAGGATATTTAACTTTTTTAAATCTGATGGTATATTTTTATCCAGGAGAATATTGTTTTATTGGAATACTCCACTTGAGAAAATTCAGTAAGTACATTTTAAAATTTTAGTTTTATGACCCCAATACCCCAAGAGTAAGGTTTTATGGGGGATACAGGCCCATAACGAGCGGATTTCTTACGCGTGTGTAGGCCTACATGTAAAGTTTTGAGAATTTTGCTCAAGTTCTTTCCACATAAGGTAAAAAATACACTTTTTTCAACAGTCCTATGAGAAATACATTAGGACCATTTGAAAGTCAAACAACGCCAACTTTTGTAAATTTTCAAAACAAAAGTTTCAAATCAAGTGTACACATGCTGGGGGTAGGACACCGGTAGGAAAACTCAATACAGCGAGTGAATCACGACATATCGAGCTTTATATAAGAGTGATGGTCACAATGCACAGAAATTTCTTTCAAATGGCTTTGCTATATATGATACAGCTACATTCTTATACACTGAGGTAGTGAACTAGACAACCTCCAGTCGTTTTTGTTAAGTTACCAATCACCCCTATACCTCACCCAGATGAACTCTCATGACCCCAGCCAGTTGAACTCTCAAGTGTCCAAAACAGCCTTGAGATTATAACACGCAACAGTCGAGAAATGAGGCTTAACTAGCTGAGTGTGAGTTTCGTCACATAGTAAGTCTTAAATGCTACTTCTGGCATCCTTAAAAACCTCTAATAATTGTTATCCAAACATCTAGGTTGTAAGGTCTACTCGCATGCTAGCACATGTGACCACTGGATCACATACTCAAAAATAATAATAGTAATTTATTTTCATCAATGTACAACATGGTTACAAACTTCGTACATGCTTGGAAACTGACTAACTACTAGGTAGTTTTTGTGGTTAGTATATTAATTACAATACTTAAAGAAAACACACAGTTCAGTCTACATTTAGGACAACTAAAACACTAAGCTCGGCCGCTATCTGCAGCGCATACACATAGTAAAGAGAAAATATAAGATTTGTGACTAAGAATATACATGGATACGATCAATATGTAGATAAATGAAAAGAATGTAACACAAAAATAACACTAACTTAAGTACAATGGCAATCTTAGAAACAACAGATATCAGTGTTCACTTAAAATCAAAACATAAAGACGAAAATTAATCAAATCGACAGCTATTAGAAGGCACGATACATGTAATGTTATAAAATTTGATGGGAATTATGCCACTGAATAGTGGTTGTTGGAAACTAACTTAAAATATTTATAATGGAATATATATCACTCAATTTTAAATCTAAATTTTTAATTTATTGATAAAGTTTCTTGTAGACTTACAGCTTTTTACTTCAAAAGGTAGTTTGTTAAAGATAAAAGGACCTAAATATGTTAAGGAATGTTTGAACCATGATTTACTAACTTTAGGAGTTTTAAATATAATTCTAACGGAACTTCTTGTGTTTTGGAATAAGTTTTCATTTCCAGAATTGCCACTCTTTAAATACAATAATTGTAGTACTTTGAAAATAAAAAGATTCTGAATGGGCATGATTTTCTCTTCGTGGTATAGTGGAGAAGAGCTGTCCATAATATGTTTACTCAGAATTATTCTTAAAAATTATTTTGAGTAACTCTTAGTTTGTTTAGTGATCATTTAAAAGTCCCACCCCAGCAAACAACACCGTGCTGCAGATGCGAGTGAACTAATGTAAAATATAAAATTCTTAACAATATTACATCACAAAAATTCCACAAAAAATAAAACTTTCAATGGATCGACTCAACTTAACATGTAGATTTTATTTATGTTTATTCAATGTCATTTTTTCATCAAAAGTAACTCCTAAGTATTTCAATTATGTAATTTGTTGTATACTTTCACAGTTAACTTACAATCAGTTTGTAAACAGTTTGATTTGTGATATATGATCGATCGGAGATAAAAATTCACAACGTTCAAAAAAATTTGCATAAAAAATTATCTTTTGAGGGAAACCACAGAGAAGAGAAAAACAGAGGTCGCATCCAATAGTGCGCTAAATGTGTGTCGAGTTAGTTTGTCGATTTGTTAGTTATTTATAAAGTTTGCCGTGCGGATGTTAAGACCAGCACTTCATCAGTTTCTCATTCCATTTATTCCCCTAATAAAATCATTCAAGACAAAAATAGTAATTATTATTATAGATGAGTAAAAATTTCTATTTATAAGTGCCCTAATATGGAAGCGAACTCTGATTTTTTTTCTCTGTGGCGAACGTTCTCAATATTTCTGTCATAGCTAATTGACCTTATATTAAGCATTAGACTACAGTTTTTGAACATGTAGATTTTAATGCATGCTAGAAGACCTTGTCAGAGTCAGAGGTAATGCTGGGTTTAGTGGTAAAAGCAGTACGTTGTCTTTGGACAATGAAAGTAAATATTGATCCTCACTGATTCAACTGTAAAGTAATGACATGTTTAGTGAGGGAGTCTGAAAACTACAAGTAACGTCAAGCATTGATGATAAAGTGTTTAATACGTCAGTATTTGTCGAGTAGTGAGACCCCCCCCCCCCAAACTGGAAGTCGTGCCGTACTGAGAGATGGCTCAAAACCCGACAGGCGATAGGATCACGGATGGCAGTCGGAGTCGCAACATGGCACTACGACATGGTCCTCAGGCCATGCTAGCAGGTAGAAATTCAGCCGGATGGCAGGCCGAGGATAAAATGTTCCACTCAAGGACCCTGGACTGCACAACCAAACCACAGCACATTAGAAAAAGTACAGCCAAAACAATAACACAAAAACAACATAATAAATAATACAGAAAATAAATAATCTTACAATTAAATCTTAACAACATTTTTAAATAAAATTTAATGAACAGTGACACAACAAAAATATATCTGTTCCTATCATCTTTTTACAAATAATTCTCATACCATAAATAGGTTTAACAGATTTTTTCTTTTAAGGAAATACCTTACAGGAAATAACAAGGTTGAACAGGTAGAAAAGGTTATGGTCAAAGAACAGAAATATAGTGAAAAGGTAACTCAAACTGCAAAATGATCAATAAAAATGATATATAACTAACATTTAACATAAAACAAAATATAATAAAGAATGATTATTATAAAAATGAATGATAGAAATTAACATTGAGCACATGGCTCGAACCTAGGTTGACAATCATCTAGACAAAGGATAGAAAAAATCTAACAACATACTGAAAATAACAAATAAACCTGATTATTATTATTTAAACAAAAGATATTTGCACCAAAAGGGTGATTAGGTATTTGAAATAACAAAAATGAACATTTACGTTAGAGAGTCTCTTGCCGGTCATCCTAGAAGTTACTGTAGGCCGAAGACACGTCAAAACGACAGGCCAACCTGACAGACCTGGAGCTGGAACATGGAACGACGGAGTCCGAGCCAACGGCCACGAAAGTAAACAAATCGACAGCGTACGAGCTATCTTAGGCAGCCTGGCAAACCACGACGACAAGTAAAACCAAATGTACCAGTCAAACGACCTGGTACAGTAGGCTACTGGAACTTTAGACCCTATAAAAAATAATGTAAGCCATGAAAAAGATGTATACATATATGTATACTATTTATATATTTTTTATATAGTAATTTAATAATTTTAATAAAATTAACAGCGTTGATTTACCGTTATTTACAGATAGATTTATCATCAAAAACTATCAGCTGTTTTTATGTATTTGGACTCCATGTAAACGTAATGCAGTTTAAACCAGTTGTAGTGGCAGACCTCACTACCTTATCAAATTAGTGTAACAAATATGCCAACTCTGTAAGATCTCTATTCTAAATATAAAAATTGATTTTATATATATACACACACATAGCTTCCTCATCCAATGTTAAATTTTGTGTCTCAAAATATCAGCTGTTTTTGTGGTCCGTTGTGGAGTGCTAGTGTAGTGCCGTGTAAATGTAATGCAGTTTAAACCAGCTGTGGTAGAAGTCCTCGCTAACCAACTTACTGTCCTTAGCAATTTGGTTAGTGCTAAAATCTTCTAACAAAATTAGACGAAATCTGTATTCTCTCTATTTGTATAACATAATCAAGTTAAATATATTTTGTTTTGTGTATGATTACATGAATACACAAAACAAAATCGTATACACGTAAATGTTTTATGTTTTAGTTTTTAAAGTTAAGATGTTTGCAACACTAACGTCAACAATTGTAGTTGATTTGCTTGAAAGTGCAAACACTACCTAGGAAGAACATCAAAACTATCGGAACTGGCATTATCATAGCATGAACATTGAATACAATAGCACACTAGTGTTGAAAATAAAGAGTTAAAGTTTAATCAGGTAAGAAATCTAAACATTTCCTTGGTTATTTGATTCTCATTTTGGATCCACGACAGGGATCTCCGCGAGTCTACTGAAGTAATTATTGTTCTCGTCTGTGTTTGTTTACGGCCCGATGTGACCTAGCGGACGAAACTGGAGCAGTCTGTCAAGATAGTGGGTGACGTCACTGAAGACTTTCAACATTTTGGTAGAAGAAACGGACCAAATGTGTTGATAACTTCCTTTCTCTGTCGATATCGTTTTAATTACTACATAACTGGTCTTAATGAAGTATTGGGTAAAATTTGTGTTTGGTAGAATACTTTGTGAGAGAGGAGTAATACATTGGTAAACCGGTAATACATTCATTGACAGCAATGTTACGTATTTTAGCACTTCAGTTAGTCATTTATTTCAAGTTAATTACATTTTAAAGACCTTAAAGTCCATTGATACTATAAAAACAATATACAGGATGGAAAAAATATGTAAACGCTTTCACAACTTTTCTATGACCACTGGTAAACGTGAAATCTTGTACATCATCATGGTTACAAAGAACACCATTTTTGATGCCATTAGCGACATTTCATCTTTTCAGGGGAGCGGAGATGCGTGTGGAGTTGAACGAAAATCATTAATGTAAGCCTAGGTCGAGTTTGGTATCAAATTAAAAGTTTATACAATAGAAATTAACTGTCGCAAACCGGACTTCGAAGGTCTATCCTTTCCAGAGTAGCGGCCATTTGAATTTCAAAGTAACTAATTTGAACAATATTATTTCTCCGGATTTTAAATAAATTATTCTGATCAAAAATTATACTTTATAGAACACAATAACTCTGTTAGTTTGAGACAAATTAAATTACCAAATTATCTATGGAAAAAGATAAAATTGTTGTGAAAGCGTTTCCATATTTTCTACGCTTTCACAACAACTTTATTTTTTCCATAGACAATTTGATCATTTAATATTTTTTAGTTATTGTGTTTTATAAAGTATATATATATTCTTTATTTACTGGTTATAGCGCTGTGCCACTAGCTATCGTGTAACATTATTATCTCATGTAATCAGTAACTTTGTACCATTACATTCTTTGTTTCAATCCTTATTTTCAAACATTTACCTCAATTTTATATAAAAAAAATCAATTCGGTTTATTCATGTTTGTATTGACTCGACCCTTTCCGATTCATCGCCAGAATGTAAATATTGGGTAATCTGTCTTCCAGACGAGAGCTTGAAGTTTTTATTGGTCCAAGCTTTCTTTGATATCTTTACTAGCTGAGGAATTTTATTATTGCTTCCCAGCATCGATTATTGTTTTGCATCGATGATATTGGCATAAACTTGTAATGTTTAGTGGGGTTTATTTATTATTAAGTAAACAGAGTTGTCAACGTATGATTAAAATAAATCATTATTTAGTATTCAATTAAATGTTAATGATAACAATAACACAATTAATAAACAACAAATCATGAAACAAACTAGTACAGTTCGTTACAATTTTTGTTCAACTGTAATTCTTAGGCCAACACTCTGAAATGCGGCGAATGAGAGGTGGAAAGATTCCCCTCGACTGCTGAAACCCCTACATGCACAAAATATAACAAGCTTCCTGAATAAATTAAAAATACTTACAATGTTAATTAATTTAAAGCTCGTCTAAAATTCCTTTTGGTGTCTGGTGCGTTTTACTCTGTCGATGAGTTTCTGACAAGGCGCAGAGATTATTGAAGTTTAAAATTTACAACGAGCCGTATTTGATGATGTTGAATAAGCCGAGTAAATTTTTTTCCAGGATGTATTTTTGAATGTATAGGAGTAGGAAGCAGGTATTTCTATTTTGTAAAGTCTATTTTTATCAGGACAATAAATGTTTGTTTTATTCAATGCAATGTATATTGTTTTTGTGCATAAAGGATTATTATTATTATTATTAGGTAGCTTATTTTCCAGCCTAATTATAGTAGGTTGTAAATTAAATCATTATAAATACGAAAATTCTAAAATAATAAGCAGTTTAGTTATTCTTTCTAATGTGGACGTTTTAACCAATGTTTAAGAAACTGTAATGTTTAATTAATTAAAATGTTATGTTTATGTTGTTGGCAGCGACATTTTAACTGATATTGCTTACTTTTTTTGGCAAATTTTCTAAAACCTATGGAAGTTATACTTTTCTCTTTTAGTAAGAAATTATGATTTTGAGTATTTTACGAGTCAGAAATATCTAAAAATAAATTAAGTCAATTATTTTTTAAATATATTACTGTAAGAATCCAGGATATCTCTTCTCGTTTAAGGAATTAATTTATTTTTAAAGGTTTACTATTTATGTATTGTTTATTTTCTTTGAAATAACTATATAATTAGTAAGCGTGGTGAGTTATTAATTAAAATTGGTAAATTAAGGACTATTTAGTAAAATATTTAAATATTTATCCTGTGGTGATTTTTATCAGTATGGGGCTGTTTATTTTGTATCCTCTAGCTAACAAAGTCTGGTCAATCAGGATTAGGCTACTTCCATATTGTTAAGGATAACGACAATTACCACAGTAATTGTGCACTAACTTGTTTCTAGGCCAATCTACTTACTTCCAGAAGGTGCTAGAATTACAATTAATTTATCTGTAGTTGGAGTCAGAACCTTCTCGAAATGGCGCCTAGAAGGGCCTAGATCCTCCTTTCAGAAGCATCTGTAGAACCTTCTAAACACATAACGCCACCTTTTGTAATGGAATCCCTCGGCCAATGAGTCAATCAGTGCAAATCTTAAGTTTTCGGCCTGAAACGGAAGTGACAGTGTTGAGCAGTGACAGTTCACGAACAGTAACAGATACATTTGAACACAGACTCGAGTGTGATAGATAACATAATTTATTCTAATTAATAGTGTTTTAATTTTAAAAAAAATAGTGTCTGTCTGGTAATATAAATCTTAAAATATCCCATACTATATAATTCAATAAATTAGTGAGTGTGAATAAAAATAACGGTTAGGAGCCATGAAGTGGGATCGCCTTGTTATTTTGAACTCTGAGGACCGTAACAATATCTAGGGATTTTTATTTTCAAGTTCGCGTCCATAGCTCTAAGTCTGGGTGTTTAGATGAGGTGAAAGTGGAAGAATGTGGAGACATTAATCTTTCGTAGACAGTTTACAAACATCTTGCGATCTTTTATCTCGAGTGTTTTACAAACGAAAACAGGCAGGTGCCGAGTGACTCACTGCCTAGCCTTCATTCCATCAACATAAAGATGGATTCTGAATCTACTCATGAACAAATTCATCAATATTGGTTCATAAGAATTTTATTTACCATGTATATACGTCCTGTCTAAACCAAATTCGTACAAAATATATATGATGTAAAAATCTTATGAACCAGTTTAATAATGTAGGTTCATACGAATTATATTTGCCACGTAAGCTATGAACGCCCCATCTAAAACTCGTACAGTACTAACGTGAAATAAATTGTTCGAAAGATCAAAATTCTTAGTCTTCAAAACACTTAAAAATAAAAATTACCAGTTTGATTCCCAATTTTTTTGCCATAACTAAGAAACTAGTCAAGTTAGAAACAAGCGGTTTTTACTAAAATATTTTAAATTGCAATTCACATTTTTTCCGAAATTTTAATTAAAATCGTTAGAGCCGTTTTTGAGAAAATTCCTATTTTGTATGTTTTTTGCCCATCAAAATTATAACAAAAAATAAATAAAATTTGAAAAAGTGAAAAAATGGTCCGGAGATATTGGCTAAATACACCTACCTACATAACAAATTTCATAAAAATGTATTCATCCGTTTAGTCTCCAGCGAACTGCAAATGCACACAGACACCAACATTTTTTTTCGAAAAATCACTTTTTTTGTTTAGGGGGCCCTAAAATGATTTTTTTAGACCAATCTGAAAAAAAATTTTGATGAACACAATAATTTCTCTATGCTAAAGCATATGGGAGAAAGTAAAATATTATGAACCCGTTTCATAACGCAAGCACCGAGAAGAAATAAACATATGTCACAAACACTAGTGCATTGAATATGTGTTGAGTACTTACTTCAGTTTCTCATGCGTTGGCAGAGCCAGCACCTTGTCAGTATATCCTTTAGTCACCCCAAATCCTCAAGGATAAACGAAGTAATTATTAATTAATGATGTACATTACTTGTAATATATTTATAACTGCCACTAAGACATCTGTCGCGGCCATAAGAAAGCGACCTCTATTTCTTCTTTGTGCAATAAGGAGAGCCCTGGAGCATAGGGGAGTTGGAAGGGCAACTTCTAGATGGTTGATGAACATCCTGGCCTCAAGAAGGGCTGAGACTGTGGTCGGGAAGAGCATAATTCAGGTGAATACAACAAGAGGATGTCCACAGGGCGGAGTACTGTCTCCCTTGTTGTGGAGCCTGGTCATAGACGAGCTTCTCAGGATAATCACTGGGAATGGTCTCATATGCTTCGGCTATGCAGACGACATCGTCATAATGGCCCGAGGAAAATTTGAAGAAATTCTCTGTGATTTGATCCAGAGAGGTCTAGAGGCTGTGCAGAGATGGTGCCAGGGAGTAGGGCTTAGGGTTAATCCTGCCAAGACTAATCTGGTACCATTCACCAGGAAAAGGAATCTACCACGTCTGAGAGCGATCAGATTTGATGGAGTAGAGATTGAGTGGAAGGCAGAAGTGAAATATTTAGGAATCACACTAGATAAAAAACTTCTGTGGAGGAGACATATAGAGGAGACCATGAGTAAAGCAAAGCAAGCACTGATGGTGTGCAGAAGGATTGCGGGAAATTCTTGGGGCTGTCAACCAAGGATACTGCACTGGATGTACACGATGATAGTGAGACCCTCCATCACTTATGGTGCTATTGTATGGTCGGGGAGAACGGGTTTGGACACCGTTAAAAAAGCACTCGGCAGTGTACAGAGGCTCGCATGCATTTGCATTACGGGAGGGATGAGGTCTTGTCCCACAGCAGCTATGGAAATGATTCTCCACCTCGCGCCCTTGCATCTTCACGTTGAGGAGGTGGCGAGGGTGTCTGAGGTGAGAATAAACAGGATCATTACCAGGCAAAATATGAACTTCGGAACTCCTCGGGATTTCTGGGATTTTCCGAGGGACTCTATAGTCAGGAAGTTTGATTTTGAACGATCGTTTCAAAGGGAACTGAGCACAAAAAGGGACTGGAGTGGAGAAAGCATCCGCACAATGTCCAGCAGCCACATTATGTGGTTTACAGATGGTTCTAAGACTGAGGAGGGGACCGGTTCCGGTGTGTTTGGGCCAGGTACCAAACTCACGGAGGCGATGGGGGAGTTCCCTAGTGTATTTCAGGCGGAAATTCACGCCATTGATACATGCATTAGAATCAATCTGGAAAGGGAATATAGGGGCAAGATGATTGCTATAATGTCGGACAGTCAGGCAGCCATCCAAGCACTGAGTTCTCCTATTATCAGGTCGGGGATGGTTTGGGAGTGCCGGCAGAGACTTAACTTGCTAGGGAGAAGCAACAAGGTGACACTTCAATGGGTGCCGGGACACATTGGTGTTGAAGGGAATGAGAAGGCAGATGAGCTTGCAAGGAAGGGGGCATCGACCCCGCTTGTGGGACCAGAGCCTTTTTGTGGCCTTGGAGATGCCTTCTTCAAGGAAGAAATTAAAAGGACAATGGTGGCCAAAAGAGACAGACTCTGGAGGGCCACAGCAGGGCTGAGACAAGCTAAGAAGCTGTTGGGAGGCAGGAACTTCAACAGATTCAAAGTATGCATAGGCCTAAGCAAAACCAGACTGAAGAGGGTAACAGGCTTCCTTACTGGGCATTGCCTACTGAGGAGGCATGCTAGGAATCTGGGTCTGGTAGAAGATGCATCATGTAGATTCTGTGGAATGGGAGAGGAAGACCCTCTTCATTTACTGGAAGAGTGTGATGCTATAGCGACAAAGAGAGCCAGGCATCTGGGTCGGTACCAGATTAGACTGGAAGAAATACCACATCTAGAGATCATCCAGATCCTCCGATTCCTAGAGGATCTGGGAATTGATGAATTGTGACCGAGCAGTCTCGGGCAGAGCATGGGGGGCAAAATAGATCTTGATAGGTCCAGTTGCTTAAATTTCACCCCAAATCACAATACAATACAATACAATACAAGACATCTGTCGCGGCCATAAGAAAGCGACCTCTATTTCTTCTTTGTGACGTAAGTGAAAATATCAGCACAATATGTTTACGACAAAAAGCAATAAATCTAATCCCGTTCTTAAAATTTATAAGAAATTGACTCGATCCCATTAGTTACCGGCACTAGTGGAGTAGTGTTGTAATCCATCTACTCAGGGATGAAGTGTTCTTATTGAAAAATAAAACTGCCAAACTGCCAACGAATATATTCTTAGCATGGCTTCGATTTTCCTTCCTTTCTGAAATATTAAAATGATTATACAAAGATTTTATCGTTGTATATTTTGATATTTAGTATTACTGTTGTTTTATACTAAACAATTTCGAATTAATCTCTTCTTTGAACTATATAATAACTGATATAAGTTTATTTTCAACAATAATATTTTAATTTATATATTTTATTTGGGTAGGCAAACTCATGTGCACACTTCTTTGGAACAAGTAATTTAACAATTTTGATTACTTATTACTGATTGATTTGCAATACACCAGAATAGCCTTGCTCTCTATTTTTCTTAGTTTCTTGACTATTTTATTAGATGGGTAATAAATACTTTGTCGTTACAAGCCTACAGTGGACGTAAGAAAATTACGAAACCAGTATCATTTTATGAGATAAATTAAAAAACTCTATTCCATATTCAAGCAAGTTGTGTTGAGCAATAACCACAGAGAAAAAGAACAGATACCGCTTTCTTATGGACGTAGCGAACGCCTCAGTAGAAGTTATAGATTGCAACTAATGTATTCTTATATCTATTAGTAATTACTACGTTTATCCTTGACCATTTGGGGGAATAAGAGAGGTACTGAAATTATTGGTCTTTGGGACGTATCCTCTATGGAATGCTTCTTTTTATTCAGCCAGTGTTGAACAACATTGGTCGGCGACAACATATCTCAAGAAGAATTTTATTCTCCTACATAAACAAACAAAATGGATTTTTAGGTTAGTGAAACTGAGTTTTTTCGATTAGCCAAAATGAGGTTTTAGGTCAGACAAACAGAGTATTTAGGTTAGAAAAACGGGTTTTTAGGTTAAACAAAATAGGTTTTTAGGTTATGATGGTTGTGCACATCCAGTAACACGTTTATTGATGACTTGGTTATAGGCAGGCCTTATCATATCAGTTGATGATATCGTATCACTTACGGTTATATTATCAATAGCACTTCATCCTGTTTGCTGGTGTAGTTCGCTTGGACAGTTGGAACGTGGACCAGACCGTGAAGTAACATGAGAAGTTCGGAACGGAACGGTGGACTTGTTCAGAAACGGTATGTTTTATGGCTGGAATAACCAATCTTAAATAATCATGTGATACGAAAATATTGGGTTTCATTTAAATGAAGCATTATTTATTTTCTTTTTGCCTTATTATACATTTATTACGTAAATATGAACCAGTTTTAGTTTGTTATAAACTACTCTTTTTTTTATATTTTGACATTTTTATATAGCAAGGATTACTGTAGGAGTAGTTCATATGTTTGAACACGTAGTGATATACAAAAAGCTATTTATGAGCTTGAGTTTATTCAATTTTACGACATGTCCAATTTTTGACGTGATTTAGAGAGAAATCTAAATAACAATAAGACGATGTCATTTAAGTTTTCAACCGGGTGTTCCACAACAAGATTGTCTACAACTTGGAACAGTAGGCTACTTTGTCAAAAAAGGTAAATTCAAGTTTATTAAGTACCCAACTACGTGGTTCGGTTCTCAAAAAATAAACAAATTCTACAAGCTTCGATTTTTATTAAGGTGTTGTTGAAGTGATACGGAATCTGGTGACTTCTGGCCAGTACGAATATTTCTTCTCAAAATACACAGGAATAAAGGAATAGAGGCAGCAAACTCTAATAATTGGGTTACAACTAATATATATCTTATTAATTATATACTAATAATTACTGTGGTTATCCTTGAGGGTTGCCCCGGGGGGGGGGAGGGAGTGACTACGGTTTACTGCCATCCACATGGTGTACTAGAAAACTCATTTTTCCCGATTTTGTTTTAATTAATTGTTTTTATTATTTAATTTCTGACAAGCACAGAAAAAACATATAAAATACGTGTAGCAATCAATATTCTCCGTTCAATACCTACAAAATTACATAGACTTATAAAAAATAACTTATCGAAAAACTACTTGAAAAATCTGCTTAACTCTTTAACATTAAGGCCTTAAGAGTCTGTAGAGGCTGTCGGCCATGTTGGTTTTATTCCCATAAGAACAATGTTATTTGTGAATTCATACTTTTCGTTATTTATTGACCAAAATTTGTGTATGAGGCGTCATTTTAAACTTTATTGTATTACGCATTGGAGTTGCTTTTGATATTTTGAATACATACGCCTAGTTTAGAAAATTATGTAAAAATAAATACTTCAAACTAAATGGTTTTTGAAAATTTTCTATAGCACTAACTAGGAATTCGCAAAGCAATTCCAGTTTGCAATTTCATTCTCGATCAAATGCAATTTGTTTGGAAAAATCCGTTAAAAAAATAACTGTTTGATTTGGATAAGCGTGATCGTTTGTCCGGTTCGAAAACAACATTGTTCTTACGGGATTAAAACCAACATGGCCGACAACCTCTACAGACTCAAAAGGAAAATAGATCCAAGATTGCTGATCACTCCAGCCCCCTTAATTATACTTGTCATTTTAGGGGTTTAAAAAATAAATTATAGTTTATTTTCACGTAAAAGCAATGTAATTGATTTTTTAAGCACACAATAATATAATCAAGGGCAATACCAAAGATGGAAATGGAAGAGAACAGCTGACTTGAGCAAGCGCAGTGTCGATAAGTACACCGACACAAGGTATTATGTTTCAACAAGGCGCGGTATGGTCAGTCTGCGGTTACACGTACCGACAGCCTTCTGCTCTGCCCTTGTCGCTTTGTACTGGACAGGGAACGCTGGACACGGTACCGTGACCGATCAGCTGATAGTCACTTGTATGACCGTCATTTTGGCAGTCTATTTAACGGGCTTGCAGGAAGTAATCAAAACCCGGCTACTTCCGGTCGGCAGAATAATAAACAATAGAGGTTGCTAAATAGATATTAAAAGTTGCATCCGTAGATAATGAAAGTGCGCCAACTCGAAAGAAGTAGGTTAAAACTCGAGTCAATCCCTAACACTTGGAAAAAAAAGAAAAAAAAAACAGAATGCTTGATTACTGTACTTTATTACAAAGCCAAGATATGATATCGTGCTAAAGTTGTCAAACGTTTCGTATTATTAAGGGACAATCCCTTATTTACGTGACGTAATGAAAAAAAATCAAAATGTTCATCCCCCCTCGTTATATTTTGTCATGCTTTTTATATTTGGCAACACTGATCGTGCCTATATCACTCACAAAAATAAACCAATCAAATAAATAAAATAATTGTAATTTAAATTAATACACGATTATAATAGCGTTGTTGCATACCTTATTGCGCGCGCAACACATACACACAGGCGCGCGCGCGCGCGTGCAGTTTTAGTAATTTTCATCCCAGTTAGAAAAAAATAGTACCGAAATTTTAACTAGTTTCACTGTACATCGAATTTACACTATTATTGCTCAAAATCCGTTAATTTATCGCATTTAAATAAGTTGTTGATAGAAATGTCTTCTACATGTTTCATAAATTTTAAAGTGTGTGATTTTTTTATAAATTTTTTATATTTTGTTTTAACATGAAATGAATGTAAATTTTCTTTGAGTTCGTGTTAAAATCCGGGAATATACTACGAAAGCACAGATCAAGGTAATAGATATGTGGACGTTCCCCAAACTGCCAAGCCACCGCTGGGAAGTCAGCCCTGATGGAGACATACAATCTCACCGTCAGCGGACTGAAACATTCTGTTTTATTTCAACTTTACTATTCGTGTTTATTATTAAAATAAACATTATATGATTATTAAAGGTCTAATCTAGTGAACAACAATTGTCTAGAAGGACATAACATTTTCTTTAAAGTTAAATCAATGATTAATTAAAGTTTTTAAGACATTTTAACAGTTTTACTATAAAAAATACTAAAAATACTCAATGTTTACAAAAATTAACGTATGGTTCACTAAAATATTTCTTTTATCAAATAAAACTTCTAGTGTTAAAGTACGATCATCATTATGGACTGAATCATTGAAATCCATGTTTTTGACGTTTTAGTTAAGTCAAAATGGCCCTACAAAATTGAGAATTATTGCCTTGACCGTGACAAAAGTTAGATATAAAAGTATCTTTGTTTGATTACCTTAGCTCGGCTGTATCTGAGCTCAAACCCCTGTCAAACCAGTCCAGTACGTGAGATTGTTAATCAAAGGGAAAGATACAACCAAGGTCATCTCTCTATTATAAACAGACTCGTGTTTAGACGAGACATCCAGTGGTGGTTTCTGGAAGAACTGAGCAAACATTACGACAATATTGTCCTTGGTTTGAAATTAACGGAAGGAAACTCTTCTAACAGACGATACCTATTTGTTTGTCAAAGTTTTCAAACATTCAAAACCATATACTTCCGTAGAATTTATTGTTTTGTATATTAAACTTGACTTGTCTGATATTTCTCTTGGTTTAATTTATATCAACACTTTGACCTAGTATGCTGTTTAAGGGGAAAAAAAAGTATAAAAACCACTGAGACAAAAAAAAAACATGCATGATCCACAAACATGGGAACATCCAACCATGCATGAATACCGTTGTGTTATTTGTTAAGTTTATTGAACGTCCCAACTTGACGTCAGAGTGCTCTTACAGCAAATACTGGAACTACAAGGAGTTTGGGAATGCTACAACCAATGGCGTGACGATGTAAACCAGCTGCGTCTTTAAATCTTGCATTGTTGCCACATTTCAGTTATCTAAATACACCCTGTTTTATATCCTACTTGTTTGATAATGTGAATATGAGTGTGATTAAACAATTTATGATCGTGGACTTTACATTATTGTTTCCAATTATATAGACTGTTCTTAGCGTATTATCATATATTATTGTTTTACTGTTTGAACCAATTAAAAATGTTTCTTCGAGCTGATTTTTTCATAAACAAGTAATTATTATCTGTCTTATGTCAAACGATATAATATTGGCAAATGCGTGCGTCAGAGCTACACTAAGCGCACTCATGTTAAGTATAAAGAGTTACACATTATTCTACGTCATATGTTTTAGCGTCTTATTGTAACAATAAACTAAATCAATTGTTGATGACGATTGGTAACCTACGTAACATCGTAAGGAAATTAAAGTGTGTGACTGTCAACCCATCGTATGGAACATTTGTCACCCAACGTTAGTCTCATGAAGAAGTTTTCGCTAGTACAAGGCTGACTATTTAACTTTATGTCCAAACATCAAGCGATGAGTCGCACCAGCACTAAACTGGCCATACCGAAATCCCCATGAACATTGATATCAAGGTTGGCGGACGTGAATGAAATATCACCCGGATACGGAACAAAGCCCCGGTGTCATTGACGTGATGGCATGACTTTCAAAAATTACTTTCCCATCTTTGTATTTAAAAAGGCTTTTCAAACAATTGTACTTATACTTGTGTTTATTTAGTTAAAGCACTTTTTAAAATATCTCAAACCTACAACCATGACCATTGTAGTAGTGTTTGTAGTCATACTTACAAAACTAAAATATTATTTTTTTTAGCAAAAGCGAATCCATGGGTAGGAGAGAGAGAGGATGTGACAGTTTTGAAAATCATTTGCTGTGGCCATGATAGGTTAATTTTCGGAACTGATGGTTATAAAAACGAAATTACATTATTTTTTAGTTTTCATAAAACCTCGGTCTAATTTGTTGATAATCATACCTGGAAGGTAGGTGTGGGAAGGGCAGAAGGGTTGAAACTTAGAATATATGAATTTTCATTGGGGATGATTCTGGCTGGAGTTTTTATGTGCAAATAAAAATGAAATATATTTTTAATAATCCTAAGCTATCAGCGAAGTTCGTTTAGGTAGTAAACTTCTGATAGTGTTAGGAGAAAAGAGACGATTACAAAATATAGATTTTTAGTAATACAGGACAAAATCTATGCCTTATAAGCCATGCTTAGTGAGTTTTAATTTAATTTGAATACTTTGATACCTTAGAAGAGCACGAAAATTAATAAATTTTAGAAAATTTACTACTGAAAAGACAATAGACGTGGCCCCACTAAATTGGTTATATGCTTAACTATATGATCACTTTAAAATTTAAAAGTGCAGGGTTCATAAGCAGTATCATAGATAAAAAATAAACAGAGGTCGCATCCAATAATACTCAGAATGTATTTCGAGTATTATTGTGTATTATTCGAATGTATTATTTAAGTGTTATTTCTACAATTTGCCATGTGGATGGCAAGTCCACCACCTAGTCAGTCCCTCCCTTATTCCCTCCAAATCCTCTAGGATAAGTGTACCTTAGTAATTATTACTACAGATGTATAAACATTATTTGTAATCTAAACATGTAACTGCCACTGAGGCGTTCGCTGAGAAAGCGATATCAGTTTCTTTTCTCTCTGTGCAGAAACCCATCGCTGGATGTCTAGTATGCTAACATGAGTTTGTTTACAATAGATTGATATGGTATTGATTGTATATTTCCCTTTGATTAACAATACAACGTACTGGACTAGTTTGACAGAGGTGAGAGTTCGGATACAGCCGAGCTAAGGTAATCAAAGATACTTTTATTCCTACCTTTTGTCACAGTCTAGGCAATAATACACAGTTTTGTAGAATTAATATAATAACGACTGTTGTATGGTAAAATGCTTGTATATTATTACGTGAAGCAGTGCTTTTGCTAAAATAACTCCTCCCTTACTTCTTGATCGATTTTAACGTTTTAAGCATCAACAACTACCCTATTTGTAGCTGTGGATAAGGGTCAACAATTAAATTTTCAACATGTTCACCCTGAAGAGCACGGTGGCACGAAAGATGCGTACAGCGAAATATGCGTACAGAAGGAAATAGTGGTATTTGACGAGGGTAAGTGTTCTCCCCGGTGGCATGAAAGATGCGTACAGCGAAATTAGGTTAGGTTAGGTTAGGTACTCCAATCCCAAGAAACTAAGCGACATTCATATTTATTTTAGAGGTAAACACATTTATATAATTCAATTGTTGTAAAAGATCCATTTGCCCTAAAAGTTGTACGCATTTTTCGCCTATCTAATTGTTGTGACGTCATAGCTTACCCTCGTCAGCTTACCATCTGTCAAAACTTGATCCTGTACGCATATTTCGCAAGATTCCTGGTGTACGCATTTTTCGCTGTACGCATTTTTCGTGTATTCAAGGGCACGGGAAGCCCTTAAAGCATGCTTTTCGGCCATAAGAATAACACGAAGAGAGATTTAAATTAATTACAACGTAACAGCTGCTAAAACGTAAATAATTATATTTATAAATTTTAACAGCTGTTGGAATATAAGTAATGGCGGTTATAATATTTACGAGATTAGGCCAATTATAAACTTCTATGTTTTTTGCTTTTATGTTATTCTATGTTACTATAGAAAGGGTGAGTTTTATTGTATTCAAGTTCACTTGATGGGCCTGCAGGCTTGTGTGTACACTTTATTCAACAAGTGAATCACCAACTCTTATCTCAGTTGGGGATTCGAACCTTGGAACCTAGCTTCCGCAGTCCGAAGTCTTAGCCACTGAGCCACCACGCTGGCAGTTTTATCAATATGCAGCGTTAAATACATTACTTCATCATAGACCTACATCCGATTGTCATCAAACTTTGGGGAGTTATGAAGTGTTTTCAGAGAATGTGTTGAGCATAGTTTTTTACGTACTGTAAAGTATATGATTTACTTGGTACAGTTTACCCATTATTGTAGTCAAAGCCGCAAACCGAGGCACTACTACGAAGTAGCATTGCCGAGGCCGAGGGCCGAGGTTGTATATATGCAAATTGAGTGACGGGATCAGCACACGGTCTAAGATTGTCGTTAGTCTTCAGTGAACTGACAAACACCGTGTCAGTCGAGTGTTTAGGGACACATGTTTACAACTTGAAGCAATTACTGTAATGACGTCTGGTCTGGGCAGGAGTGAGTCCTTATTGGGCAACTCCAGGGAGCTAATTGGCCGGCACTGGATCTGCATGTTGCCTTATAGTCCAGCCATCACATGCAGTGTTGATGCACTTTCTCATAGTAAACCTCGTCGTACGTATGTAAAGTGTGGAATGTAAACGTAATTTTGATGGCTCTTGTATATGTCAAGGCAGTAATTTCCTATGTTTAGAAGTAATTCCTTTTCGATGATTTATTGGATAAGTGAAGCTAGAAAACAATCCATTTAGAAGAGCAGCCACAAAAGATTACGTTAAGAAAGGAAAGGGTTGTAAAAAGTGTATGTACTGTACATTGGGTCACAAAGTGATCAAAAGGCAAGCAGTTTTCCACCCACTCAAAAAAAAAAAAAAAAAAAGCAAACAAAAAATGCTAAAACCTTGGATTACTATATCAAGGATTCGATTCGTAATAATGATCGTATCGCAACACTTAATAGGTGAAGAACTAATCCAGTAGATCATAATTAGAGTTTTTTTAACTGAGTATTTTTATTATTTTTCACACTTAAAGTGGTGCAATCGGTTTTCGGTGAGTTAATTATTTCCCAATTTTATAACCAACATTAGTTAATGTACCTTCTTCTCTTGAGACAGGAAAATCATTAGATCGTATGGCCTTATGAAGTGGTGAAGTTAGCTAATGTTAAATCAACTAGAAGAAAATCCCGTTCAAAGTACAAATTTTACTTTTTATAACTACGTTTTTTTACATATGACTGAAAGGATTAAGATGTTTTTTTAAAAAGAATGTAAAAATATTTAAAATTGTTAAGGTAAAAAATACCTTTTTTGACATTTCAAATTACGTATAGAAATTTTTAAATTTTTTAAATGAAAAACATCTTAATCCCTTCAGTTATATGTAAAAATCGTAGTTAAAAAAAAATTTTTACTTTGAACGGTTTTTTCTTCTAGTTGATTTAAAATCAGCTAACTTCACCACTTCATAAGGCCATAAGTTCTAACGTAGAGTTTTTCTTTTTTTATTTTTTTTTTATTTTTCCTGTCTCAAGAGAAGGTACATTAACTAATTTTGGTTATAAAATTGGGAAATAATTATCTTACCGAAAACCGATTGTACCACCTTAAATATGTAAAACTTTGGAAGTCATTTTTGACGATTTTAAATTAAAAAAACTCACGATATCAAATTATGGTTCACTATATTGAAATTTCAATAATCAAACAGTGTTCACTATAACTAATTATAATGATAAACACGAATTGTACAGTTGAAATAGAACAGCTGTTTCATCTCTGC
Organism: Stictocephala bisonia; assembly: GCA_035578905.1. Taxonomy (NCBI): domain Eukaryota; kingdom Metazoa; phylum Arthropoda; class Insecta; order Hemiptera; family Membracidae; genus Stictocephala; species Stictocephala bisonia. The sequence continues at coordinate 12,380,121 of JAQJVL010000002.1, forward strand.
TCGTTGACGGTTAGGGCAATCGACTTCCCAGCGGTGGCAACGGCCACCATATTGTAAGGACAAAGGAAAAAATATGTTAGAATGACGATGAAAACATATTCATAACAACAACGTCAACAAGCATTAACTCTCAACTTGCTTCCCACAATAACAGCCCTCACCAAGTAGAGACAAATAATATGAGTGAAGGTAATTATGCTTTTAAAAGTCCCGATCCTCCTATTCCATCCATAAAATCCATTAAAAATATTAAATGTGTCCAATGTATTCTAATTTGTCTGGTCCAACCAAGTTTATTTTGAATCTTTACTTTACATATATGAAACCCCATAGTTTTACCAGCCCTCAACAACCAAATAGGTTCAGTAGCTAAAAGATTATATAAAATAAAAATTCAAGAATCTCAAGCATGAACAGACTGTCACAAAAATATATGTGATTTAAATTTATCCTCAAAAAGCGAGGTTCTTCTACGATCTTTGACAAAAAAAGTGACTTTGAAAAGTGTTTAAGTACCCTTTAAATATTCTACTCAATTCGAGAAGAATAAGACACATATAATTACATGTAAAAACATGCTGTAATGACAGTGAGGCGGTAATCACATATTTGACACCCTCACAAACTACTGAAGCAGGCTATACACATCTCTATATAGGTCTACCCATCCACTCTACATCGGCGTGACATGGGTAACCGTGTTTAAGGGAAAAGTGAAGCTAAATAGTTAACAATGATTATATTTTTAATTTTTTATGTACAAGATCAATGGATGTACATAAATGAATAACAACCACTAATCGATGTTCGAGCTCCTTTGATGTCTCAAGGGTGGTTCCTTAAGGTAATTTGGTTAACGGCAAGTCTCTCCTCGGTGAGCCCGGCTCACCCAGCGGGCACTCCCCCGCCAGAGCAAACGTCAATTAGCAAATTTGTTTCGCTTGTTTGCCTTACGTCCACAGGCACCTTGGACTTGACACCAACCATGCTGTAATCATAGTAATGGAAAAGGAAAGTGGCCCTTACTTCGTAATCATTGAGGTTTATGTAATTGCTGTATTTGCACAAGACAGTCTACGTTGCATTAAAATGACCTTGACCTTCATTTTAGAGGACTAATGATAATATTGATAACATTTAAATTATAATGTAAAAACATAATTAGTAAAACTTTTTACAAAACAAGCTATAAAATGATTAAATTGCAAATCCTAAGGGAGTCGTTTTACTCCACAAAACATTCAATAAACGTGGGTTTGTATTTATATGATTCGGTTCGCAATAGTGATAATAGCGCAATACTTAAATGACATTTGATAGGCGAAGAGCTCTTTTAGTGGGCTATAAGTTGATTTTTATAAAAAAACGAGTATTGTTGTTACTGTTATACAGTTAAACATGTGAAAATTTAATAAATGTCATTATTGACGATTTCAAATAAAAACGATCCTGAAAACTGAAGAATACTTCGCAACGAAATCAAATTTAACAAAATTTAGAACTAAGCGAGTATTGGAAATAACATAACGACTTTTGTGGGACAAGAATTCACAAATTGCGTTAATGAGTCAATTCATCCCTCTATATTCAAAAATAGGCTAATTACTTCATAAAAGAAATGCCAAAGTTGCTTGCGTAATTTTATTTGAAATCATAATCAAAGCCCCTATAGTTATAGTTCACCTATAAGATTAGTACAGTATCATGGAAATACAGTAATGTTATTAAAATTTTAGCCTTAGCCTATATTTTTCAAAGATTATACGATTTTCTAGCTGAAAATTTTAAATCTTAATATTTACGTTTAATATTTCATGGTTTTTTTTCTTAACAACTGTTTCTCCATAGAGTTTACAAAGATACTTTTTTTGAGCCTCAAAATGTAATTTGTATTTAAAATATTTAACTTTTGGATGAATATAGTAATTAATTGTTTTTAGTGGAGGAGTGTTTTAAATATTTTCAGTAAAGTTCTTGCCTTTTTACTGGTAGCTATGAGGTTGTTGTAACAGTTTCTCAAACTTCCAAGTCACCGCTGGAAAGGGGACAGACTCACGCAGCCCTGGAGTAGACATGCAATTTACCGTCAGCGGCCCAAAACATGTTTTTCTATTTTAACTGTACGGTTCGTATTCGTTAATATAATGAATTAAAGTGCGCCTTAATCATTATTAAAGGCGCATTCTAGTGTTCAAGGATCATTAGTTGATTTTATGACCTTTTTAATGGAAAACCATCAACTTTGCAAGTAAATTTCTTATATTTAACCGTAAAAAAGTATAAAAACAATATTTTTACAAAAACAAACTTATCTTTCGCTATAATAGGTGATGCCACTTCAAATGACACTTCAAGTGTTACGATACGATCACTATTACGAACCGAATCGCTTTTTTGTACAGGGAAACGGCCACCCTTAATCAATCAATAAATCATTCATCATTTAATTGTGTAGCAGTTTAACTATACTTGCTTTTATCATGTAAATATTTAAGAAATACTTATCATTAGGAAACAGCGATCATTTGATTGTTTTCTAAAAAAATCTAACAAACAGGGTTTTTAATGAGCATTTAATTTGCTGTTTTCACTCCGATGTCTCGTCTGATATCTGGAGAGTGTTTGGCACTATTATATGAAAGGAGAAATAGCTAGCTTATTTTTACAATCGTCAAATACTACTTCCCATGGCGTCCTCACAATGGTTGCTATCGGCGTGGTCACTACCAGATAAGTCAGGGGTGTTTATCTTGGGTGGCAGTCACGGTCCGAATGTTGGGAAGGAAAGGGAACTGAGTATTGGGCTCTTAATTGGCTGAAAATTAGACCGATACTACGGTAACCTGTAAATCGCGCCCTCTGTAAATCGCGCCCTGTGAAAATCGCGCCCCATGCGTCGTCACGTCAACCCTCGTCAACGTCAATTAGCACAATATTAACCCTTCGCACTTTATCCATTCATAAGACAAATAGGTTAGGTTAGGTTAGGTTAGGTTACGTTAGGTTAGGGAGGTGGGCCATTCCCGGTCATTCCCCTTATGAAACGGCTGTCAAGTGACGCTAGCGGCCCGTGACTCAGAGGTTCAGGTAGACAGGGCGCGATTTACCCAGATTTTTGATGGGGCGCGATTTACACAGGGCGCGATTTTCATGCATTCTATACTACGTGGTTCGGATTCCACGTAAAGGTGCAGAGTCCTTAGTTGTCCTGGCCGTCGGGTTATAACTAAATGGCCCTTTCTGAGCTAAGTCGGAGTCAGTTAGTAACTAGACTACACAGATCTTCCACACTCATCCTACACTCATGTAACCGTATACAAAGGCTAGGCGTAAACACACATTGGAATAATTGTTGTTAAGTTGAAGGCTTATAATTTTAAAACATCGTGACGGCAAAGTGCATAAAAATACCTTAATGCTAACGACCAGAAAATTAAAAGCAAATTTGGGAACTGTATAATAAGGGTCAGAAAACTGTTTATAGTCAAAACGACGGCTATGTACTATCGATGTCTATCCCATCGATGACTAAAGTTGTCAATACAATTGAGTGAAGACAATCGACAATAACTCGATAGGATCGCCACTGTTCACTGACCAGTGCGAACAATGTGACTGGGTTTACATATAGATAGTCCCGTAATTACTCGGAAATGAGATAAATGCGAGAGAGAGAGAGAGAGAGAGAGAGAGAGAGAGAGAGAGAGAGAGAGAGAGAGAGAGAGAGAGAGAGAGAGAGAGAGAGAGAGAGAGAGAGAGAGAGAGAGAGAGAGAGAGAGAGAGAGAGAGAGAGAGAGAGAGAGAGAGAGAGAGAGAGAGAGAGAGAGAGAGAGAGAGAGAGAGAGAGAGAGAGAGAGAGAGAGAGAGAGAGAGAGAGAGAGAGAGAGAGAGAGAGAGAGAGAGAGAGAGAGAGAGAGAGAGAGAGAGAGAGAGAGAGAGAGAGAGAGAGAGAGAGAGAGAGAGAGAGAGAGAGAGAGAGAGAGAGAGAGAGAGAGAGAGAGAGAGAGAGAGAGAGAGAGAGAGAGAGAGAGAGAGAGAGAGAGAGAGAGAGAGAGAGAGAGAGAGAGAGAGAGAGAGAGAGAGAGAGAGAGAGAGAGAGAGAGAGAGAGAGAGAGAGAGAGAGAGAGAGAGAGAGAGAGAGAGAGAGAGAGAGAGAGAGAGAGAGAGAGAGAGAGAGAGAGAGAGAGAGAGAGAGAGAGAGAGAGAGAGAGAGAGAGAGAGAGAGAGAGAGAGAGAGAGAGAGAGAGAGAGAGAGAGAGAGAGAGAGAGAGAGAGAGAGAGAGAGAGAGAGAGAGAGAGAGAGAGAGAGAGAGAGAGAGAGAGAGAGAGAGAGAGAGAGAGAGAGAGAGAGAGAGAGAGAGAGAGAGAGAGAGAGAGAGAGAGAGAGAGAGAGAGAGAGAGAGAGAGAGAGAGAGAGAGAGAGAGAGAGAGAGAGAGAGAGAGAGAGAGAGAGAGAGAGAGAGAGAGAGAGAGAGAGAGAGAGAGAGAGAGAGAGAGAGAGAGAGAGAGAGAGAGAGAGAGAGAGAGAGAGAGAGAGAGAGAGAGAGAGAGAGAGAGAGAGAGAGAGAGAGAGAGAGAGAGAGAGAGAGAGAGAGAGAGAGAGAGAGAGAGAGAGAGAGAGAGAGAGAGAGAGAGAGAGAGAGAGAGAGAGAGAGAGAGAGAGAGAGAGAGAGAGAGAGAGAGAGAGAGAGAGAGAGAGAGAGAGAGAGAGAGAGAGAGAGAGAGAGAGAGAGAGAGAGAGAGAGAGAGAGAGAGAGAGAGAGAGAGAGAGAGAGAGAGAGAGAGAGAGAGAGAGAGAGAGAGAGAGAGAGAGAGAGAGAGAGAGAGAGAGAGAGAGAGAGAGAGAGAGAGAGAGAGAGAGAGAGAGAGAGAGAGAGAGAGAGAGAGAGAGAGAGAGAGAGAGAGAGAGAGAGAGAGAGAGAGAGAGAGAGAAGAGAGAGAGGAGAGAGAGAGAGAGAGAGAGAGAGAGAGAGAGAGAGAGAGAGAGAGAGAGAGAGAGAGAGAGAGAGAGAGAGAGAGAGAGAGAGAGAGAGAGAGAGAGAGAGAGAGAGAGAGAGAGAGAGAGAGAGAGAGAGAGAGAGAGAGAGAGAGAGAGAGAGAGAGAGAGAGAGAGAGAGAGAGAGAGAGAGAGAGAGAGAGAGAGAGAGAGAGAGAGAGAGAGAGAGAGAGAGAGAGAGAGAGAGAGAGAGAGAGAGAGAGAGAGAGAGAGAGAGAGAGAGAGAGAGAGAGAGAGAGAGAGAGAGAGAGAGAGAGAGAGAGAGAGAGAGAGAGAGAGAGAGAGAGAGAGAGAGAGAGAGAGAGAGAGAGAGAGACGTCGCTTATGGCCGCAGTCAACGCCTCAGAGGCAGTTATATAGGTAGATTACAACTAATGTAGATCTTTATTTATCTGTCGTAGCCTACTAATTATTACGTTTAGGCCTATCCTTGAGGATTTGGGGGAATAAGGGAGGGACTGACATGGTTCTGGCTCTGCCATCGCATGGCAACTGGAGAGATATCTACTCGCCACACATTGAGCGCACTATTAGATGTGATCTCTGTTCCATCTCCTCTGTGGCGAGAGCAAGTGGTGGGCTGCAAACTCAGGATGAGTAGTCAGACTCCTTTGTCTAGGATCGGCTGGTCATTTTGTCTTGCGTGTAAGCTGTATAACACTTGAGTGATATATGTTGTGCTTGGGGTGGATAGGTATAACATTTGCGTATGAACGCGTCGTTTTGCTATTCAGATTTGTGTGTTTATTGATAGGTGAGGGAGCCCAGTCTGGGGAGCGATTGTTCATTTAAAATAAAATAAACATTTATTTATTTATTCTTAATACGCCGATCATCAAGATATGGACGAATATGGATTTCGAATGAGTGTGAGTGTAGATGAACGAGTGTAGTCATTGTTACTATCTGAGTTCAACTCAGCTCAGAAAGAACTATTTATTAATAGCACAATAGCCAGGGTAAGGGTTGTGTTTAATGTCATAATGATACTGAAAACAGAAGCATATAAACGTTCACCTGATAATATATGGTGTGAGTATTTTGTAGTTCAGAATATGAGGCCAGTATCAGCAGCTATATTTCAGTTGTGTAGATTCTTATAAAAACTGCTATTACTTTCACAACTAAGCTATTATTTAAAACAAACTTTTTGATTGTGTTAAGAAAATACTTTAAAAGTTGTTTACGACCGTCCTCTTTCAAGCGCTAACATAAAAGCATTGGAAGTTTTTTATAAATCAACAATAATAAAAATCCCACTCCTGTTATTTATTAATTTAAGTTTATAACAAGATTTTTTTACTATTGAAATACGAGCACAATATACAGAAAGAGGAACAATTACTCTCCTTGACGATAAAACATGTCCATTAAGCTTAAAAACCTTTTTAAAAAGAAGGTTTTTCATACCTTGAAGTAAGATATTTTTGAGCAACAATTTGATCCAATTAATACAACAATATAGGCTATTATAAATGAATTTGTTTTATAAACATTAATTTAATAAATGTTGAAAACGTTATGTTATGTTTTCAGGTTATGGTTTAGAATAGACCATCTTTTAAGTGCTGTTCAGATCCAAATGGTAATACTAGACGGATGATGACGTAAAAGTGTATGTGTGATGAGACACTGAGTCAGCTAATGTGGGAGACTAGGTCAGGGCACGGACTAATCTTCCACTTGCCTGGAAGAGAGGTCTTTGTCCTTGCCCTGATTATTGAAACACATTTGTCTCTAGTCGTACTGAGTACTGCACACAGACACAAGTACTTGTTGGTGTGATGAGGCACTGAGTCAGCTAATGTGGGAGACGAGGTCAGGGAATGGACTAATCGTCCACTTGCCTGGAAGAGAGGTCTTTGTCCTTGCCCTGATTATTGAAACACATTTGTCTCTAGTCGTACTGAGTACTGCACACAGACACAAGTACTTGTTGGTGTGATGAGACACTGAGTCAGCTAATGTGGGAGACTAGGTCAGGGCATGGACTAATCTTCCACTTGCCTGGAAGAGAGGTCTTTGTCCTTGCCCTGATTATTGAAACACATTTGTCTCTAGTCGTACTGAGTACTGCACACAGACACAAGTACTTGTTGGTGTGATGAGGCACTGAGTCAGCTAATGCGGGAGACGAGGTCAGGGAATGGACTAATCGTCCACTTGCCTGGAAGAGAGGTCTTTGTCCTTGCCCTTATTATTAACTCACATTTGCCTCTAGTCGTTATTAACTCACATTTGCCTCTAGTCGTACTGAGTACTGTACCGGGTCTTTTGACCGGTACATTTCGTTTTTTTCGTCGTTGTCTGCCAGGCTGCCTGAGATCGCTCATGCCCTGCGATTCACGTAATTTGGTGGCTGTTGGCCCGGATCCGTTCGTTCCGTGTTCCAGCCTTTGGCTGTCAGGTTGGCCATCTTCTGGATTGTTCTAGTAGTGCTAGTTGTGTCTCGGCGGCCGAACCTCCTTAATATGATCGGCTAAGGCTCCTAAAACTCCAGGGTCCTTGAGTGGGACGTTCAGCCCTCGGCCTGCCGTCCGGGGATTGTCTACCATCTGCACTGCTAGCCTGGCCTGAGGACCATGTTGGAGCCTGGAGTCGCCCTGTACCCGCTCTACATCTTTGGTGGTAGAAGTCTTCTGTCCTCAGGTCAGTGCGTTCTATGTCGTTTTTCCCGGCGGCTGAGCTGGGGATTTTGATGTGAAATAAAAAGAAAAATAAAGGTGCCGAACTATTGAATGTGGCCTAGGCCTAAACTGGAACAGTGACTCTATTCAACACAGCCATTGGGGACTTATATATTTTTTTACTAAAGGAAAAAAAACTTTTAAAACACAAAAAGAACTTAGTGTTAGTATTTATTGTTATTTATTTTTAATTAGTTTATTTTCTTGTTACATTTGTTTAGATTTTTAAGTTTGTTAGGTCCCCATTGTTAAAGTAGGTTATTTATTTATTTATATGTTTAGGCCTAGTGATCGTTATTTATTTTTTGTTGTTGTTAATTGTATTATAGATGTCTTGAAGTGCATTTTTTACTCGAACGGTACCGTGTTAGATTTTCTTTTTAATTGTTTAATTTTTCAACTCACCTAAAGGGGATTATTGTGCTTTTGCTTAACTTCTTATTTGGAGCTGCCCAGGGATTCCGGCTTACTCCCTGGCCTCGGTGGAATCAAGGGATATGTGGGCTAAATTGCCGGTTTAAGTGTTGTGATCCAAAGGTTCTAAATTTTCACTTTTATGTGGGCATTAAATTTATCTTACGTTTTGGGGGTCTCCGGCTAAACTACAGATAGGCCATGTAGTTGTTTATTGGCAATTTTGGTATTTGTAGAGTTTGTGGTATTTATAGCGTTTGTTATTATTGTGTAGTATCTTGTTAATTTTAGTGTTTGTTGTTATTGATTTAAGTGAGAATTTAATATTGTGGCCTTCTGCCGTTTTTTGTTCGGTTAACTTGCTTTTTTGTAATAAAGTCATTTTGCTCAGCTGCCGAGTTTTATTTTGACCCTCCAACTGCCACCCGTGATCCCATCGCTCGACTGGTTTTGAGCCATCCCCCAGTTGGCACGCTTTCCAGCTTTGGTGGGGGGGGGGGGGATGGGTCTCAGTACTGTTGCACAGACATAAGTACATACTAGTGTGATGAGACACTGAGTCAGCTAATATGGGAGACGAGGTTAGGAAACGTACTAATCTTCCACTTGTCTGGAGGAGAGGTCTTTGTCCTTGCCCTGATTATTAACTCACATTTGCCTCTAGTCGTTATTAACTCACATTTGCCTCTAGTCGTTATTAACTCACATTTGCCTCTAGTCGTACTGTGTACTGTCGCACAGACATAAGTACATACTAGTGTGATGAGACACTGAGTCAGCTAATGTGGGAGACGAGGTTAGGGCACGAACTAATCTTCCACTTGTCTGGAAGAGAGGTCTTTGTCCTTGCCCTGATTTTTAAAACACATTTGCCTCTAGTCGTACTGTGTACTGTCGCACAGACATAAGTACATACTAGTGTGATGAGACACTGAGTCAACTAATATGGGAGACGAGGTTAGGAAACGTACTAATCTTCCACTTGTCTGGAAGAGAGGTCTTTGTCCTTGCCCTGATTATTAACTCACATTTGTCTCTAGTCGTACTGTGTACTGTCGCACAGACATAAGTACACACTAGTGTGATGAGACACTGAGTCAGCTAATGTGGGAGACGAGGTCAGGGCACGAACTAATCTTCCACTTGCCTGGAAGGTCTTTGTCCTTGCCCTGATTATTAAAACACATTTGCCTCTAGTCGTACTGAGTACTGCACACAGACACAAGTACTTGTTGGTGTGATGAGGCACTGATTCAACTAATGTGGGAGACGAGGTCAAAGAACAGACTAATCTTCCACTTGTCTGGAAGAGAGGTCAAATAATATTCTAATCCTGTAACAAACACCTAAAAAGTATTTCTCTATGGTCGAAAATTTCCAGTTTGAATCCCACCTATAAATATACTAGAACAACTAAAATGACGTATAATAAAATTCATTTTCGTATGCTTCCAAACAAGAAACTTATTTTTATTTACAAGAAACAAGAAGATTATTTATATTTTCACATTTCAATAACTTATTATACTTTGAGTTTGTCGGTGTGTCGTGGAATTTTCAGTTCTTGGGGTGAGTCGTGCCGGAAACATTACCTCGTGAGGACAGTTTTGTTTGATGTTCGTGACGACCTCGGTACATCCGGAGACATCAGGTCGTGTTGTGGATATTTACGTCAGGGCTACAGTCAGACTCCAAAAATGGAGGTGGTCTGTAAGGAAGAAGTGGTGTTGGATAATTAAAAAATAAAAAAAATTTCCTCCAATTGTCGCATATTTTGAATGCACAGGTGTTTATTTATTTGTTGTTAAACTAGCTAAACCCGGTTACGCTTTGCTCTGGCTTAGTCTCATATGAACTATTAGTAATATTAGGACTAGGGATGTAAAGTTTCTTATTAGGAATGTAAAATAAAGATTGACTGTTTACTTGATTTTGTTTTAAATAGAGTAAGTTACATTTATTTAGTTGTTTTCGTAGATTTCTGTTATTATAAACAATTATTATAAACATACAAAATCATATGGGTTTATTTAATATGCACATAAATCAGATGGTCATAGTAACATTTTTTCACAACTTAAATTTATTTTCATTTATCAAGTATAGTTAGGTCGGGAAATGCTTGAAATTCCCTGTTCCCGTTTTACTATTTTAGGAACTAAATATATAAAAATACTATTGTATATAAATGCAATGTTGTGTAAAAATTGTGTACCTACACAATCACACGGAAGTTTGATTTTTATATTGAAAGATTACATCGACAATATAAAATGTCATGACGTACAATAAAACAAGGAAAACGATGGTGTGTTGGGATTTTTCATAGGCCTCTTGGTAAACAACCTTCAAATTTGGGTACATATAATCTCTGCGCAGACAGTAATGAAAACTAAGGAAGTAAATATTGAACGACCACTCAAAAATCCAACATTCATTCAACCACATTAAGTGCAACCTATATAAAATAATATATAAATTAAAAATTAAATATGTATGTGAAGGGTGCCCACCCAATAAAATATTCCTTTAGTTTTCGATATTAAAACAAATCCATATGTAAGCAACAATATAGATATTATTTTTTCAAGGAGGAGTAAATTTTGAACTATTTATAGATTTCCGTGAGTATATTAATATTATAATTAATGAACTCCCTGAAATTCATAAGATTAAAATATTGTTTTGAAAGAAAAGAAATATTCACATAACAGAATTGTAGTTGTAAATCATTCACACAAACTGTTTCGTATTACCACAGAGGATAAATAAACAGAAGTCGCTTTCTTGTGGCCACAGTGAACGCCTAAGTGTTAGTTATAAGTAGATTACAACTAATGTACGTCTTTATACTAGGAATAATTACTACGTTTATCCTTTTAAGGATTTGGGAAGAATAAAGGAGGGAGTGATAAGTTCAAAAAATAGGAAACTGAGAAATAACTACTCGACACACATTCTGTAAACTATTGAAAGCGACCTCTGTTTCGTTGTTCACTGTGGCATTCTTCAATGCGTTTAGGGTCGATACCTTGATTTTTTCTGACGTGAAGATAAATTTAATGAATTACATATATTATGCTTTACATATAAAATAATAATATTACAGGTAAAAATATAAATATTTATGGAGACCTTATTATTTATAGAAATAAAATTGTACATAACATAATAACCTATAGTATTTTGCACATATAAATCATTGTGTACCAAGAAACTAAGAGAGCATTGTGTTTATAAAAAACATTTTTAATAAGGTGTTACCACTATGATGTCGTACCATCGTTGGAAATAAACAGTACAAAGTACATTTTATGTCGTGTGATTAATAAATTTATACTGAATATGCAATACGAATTAATGTTTTTCACTTTTGT